>JAYESA010000004.1:316569729-316602229 GCA_036927795.1 Iris macrosiphon | reverse complement strand
ATATATGCAACACAAGATAAGAATTTGATAGGAAGGATAGGGATACAGTCGAGAGGGTAATACAACTAATCCTTAAACTCAATACTATATTGAATTCTCATGCTAACAATCTACACTAGCTATAACAATCTACACTAGCTATAGTATATATGAATAACCCATCCATCTACCCTACTAAGGGTAACCATCTTCTCAAAATTTTATGTCCAGCATGTCTTCTTTCGCCTTGACAAGGATCTGCTTCTGGAGGAAACATCACGCACGAACGTCTATCTCTCTGAAATAGGGAGAGATAATAAATAATAATGAAGATGTCGAGGGAATAAACGAGTACAATTATAAAGTCCAAGGGCGATAATCAAATGCTAAGGAATTGTCAAATCAGTTATGGATTGAGATACTAATACTGCTAATCCTGATTACAGGCTCGCTCAGTACCAAAAATTAACCAAAAATATTTAATTAGGACTTGCATGGGCCACCATAAAAACTATGTCACACCCCAGTCCCAAAATACGTAGGATTAGGAATACATAACATGCCAGCTATGCATTCGACCAGACTCTAGTCTGACTCGAATATGTATAAGCTGTATTATAATGGTCACTATCTAAATAATCAAGTAAATATAAATATCTATGTCTCAATCCACAATGAACAGAATACACAAGAATGAGCTACATGTGCTAAAGTCAGCCGCCCATTAAGACACAAACTCGAATAGACTCGAGAAAGAAATATGAGTCTATAAAACTAGGCTACATCAGCAGATAAATAAATAATATAAATAAATAACCATAACTTCGATAGAAATGATATAAGTACATGGTACCAATATCTGTAAAACAAGCAACTCCGTCAGCAACTCCAAAGGCTCCGTAACCGTCTAAGCTGCAAAAACTGGCAGGGGACCAGGTCCTCAGAGGAACGTAACAAGGTACAAATAACAACATGCCAAAAGTAAAACAGTATAATGCCACATACTCAAGGGTAAACTACTGTAACCATCTATGTGATATGCACGTGAGAGCATTACTCGTACTCGGGCTAAAACTACTGCAGGCTCTGTGTCGGGGAGCCCATAGCAGTAAGTAGTATCAAAACTCAGTATAGGTGCCAAAGATCTGAGACATAGTCCAAGGCACCTCCAGTAGTATATATATAAATAATTAGCCTGTAGCCTGTGTATCTCTCCCTACCCAATATAACCTCATGTCTCATGTCCACGACGTCTCATGTCCATAACACGCAAGATCATGACCACTAGTTAGTACAACGAGTCATAATAATATCCATGTAATATGTAAATCTTATGTCACGAATCTTGTAAGCCTATACAAAATCACCATGAATAACTCAAGAAAGATTCTGTCACATGAAATAGTGTCAAGTGTCCTACGGTATGACGTACTTGGTAAAATAAGCACGTAAAATATAGGATCATGGAATCAACTCTCTAAGTGACGTTGCACGACTCCGCGTACAGCATCGACACCCGAATCTTGTTCGGACACTCAGCAATGTCTCACGGTCCTAGGTTGATCAGATACATCACAGAAGTATATATATAATAAAAAAACACAAGTAAATAATATAACAAGATCTCTGCAGGTTTGGCAAGGTACACTTGCCTGGGTTCTGAACTCCGTCAACTGCGCCTGGGAAAGTAGAATCTGTACGTACACCTCTGGATGCTGAAACAAACATCACCAATATTCTCAGAAGAAATAGCTAGGATTGACTACCCATAAGTCCAATTTGAACACAGGGACAAAATTGACAGTTTTGGGTCAAAACGGAGTCCACATGTGGCCCATTTCGTACAAAAAAAAAATGCCAAAGACAAACTTCTTCAAATTCGTCAAACTTAGTGTCTACGAGTCTAGAACAATGATACGAACCCAACGGAATGTCCAAAACTGGATTTCGGTGATCCGATCACGAAATCGCCCGTCATGTGGAACCGTGGGGCCCATGAAATAACTTTTTGTCAACATTCCAAGAATCGAACCAAACTTGGGTCACAGAACCAGCGTAACGCTGCGAATTCGATGGCACAAGTTTCGTTATGAAATGACAAGCACACACAAAATTATGGCGAGTGTCAGAACATGTCGATACTGTATTTTTCGTTGGATATGCGTTGATTCCGGTGTGCACGCACAACCAAATCAAGTTCCACGAAAGCCCACACGTTCGTGTTGACGATATGCGCCTTTCAATGCAACTCGCATACGACGAAGTCATCTCGTTTGGCAGGACATACCCTGTATCGTGAGAGTTTGGGTATTTTAAAAATAAATTTTTGGTCATTTTGGAACAAGAATAATTTAACCACTATAGCAAACTAATAAAAAAGAAAAGAATAGTAAAAATCTTGGTTATATTGTGAAGAAGTCCCTTCAATTATATTTTAAAAATAATTAACGAGATGGTAGAAAATTGGACATGAACAAGAGTACTTGGACTGAAATTCTGAACTGTTTTCAAACAGTTTTTCGGCCAACTTCTGGTCGATTTTTCGATCAAACCGGTGTGCCTAAATTTGTTCTACTTGAAGGAAATCCTAGAGGGTTAGGTTGTGAACATACTAGCAAAGACGGGACACAAATCGGACAAACAAGGAGGGCGGTGGCTGCGCGCGAAGTATGGGTCGCAACTGTTGTATGTGTGCGCGGAGGGGGCGGATCTGCGGTGGCTGCTGCTGCCGTGTGGCCGCTGCGGGCGACGGTGCTGGCGGTGGTCGACGGCTTTGGCCGGGCAACGGTCGCCGTGGGTGATGGGTTAGGGTTTAGTTGTGTTATATATATATATATATATATGAGGGATTGAGCAGTTTGTTGTACGCGGGGGGGGGGGGGGGGGGGAATTGTTAGGTTAATGGGTTTAGTTAATGGGTTATTATATTTTAGTTTAGGTAGGGTTTGGGTAAGGATTTATTGGGTTTTGGGTTAGGGTTTAGGTTTTATTCTTTTATTCTTTTTCTTTTGTTTTATTTATTTTATAAAATATATATATATATATATGTGTGTGTGTGTGTGTGTGTGTGTGTGTGTGTGTGTGTGTGTGTATAGCCATAAAAATAGTTTTGGACCTCAATAAATTCTAAAAAAAATACACAATATACTATTAATTGTTGTACACCCAAAAATATATTTTTGTATAATATTAATAATTAATTAAATACATATAATTATAAATTCAAGAAAAATATATATTATAATTAGTTAAAAATAAATAAAAATTCTCCCTTAATCACAAAAAATTTAGAAGATCAAAAATATTAAATTCTAAAAATCAGGGTGCCCAAACGCCTAGTGAGTGTTCTCCCACCCCAATATTGTTGTATCTGTCGTGCACCATGACATGTATAGCTACTACTCCTTAGTCGAGATTAAAGTATCTAAATGCTGCTATCATGCATCTCGATTGTACCAGTGTACGGCTGGTACACGAGTCTGTGTCCACACATGAACCACTCAGTGTCATAAATGTGTCAAGGTCATAGAGAGGTTGGGACATCTCTCAAATAAGGGAATTTAGATTCTATATACTAAGTCACACGTAATCAGTCCATGCGCTCTTTGTAATCGAGAGATAGAGTGCTTGAGCGAATTGTAATCTCGGCCATGCGCCCTTTGTAATACTTGTGAATATCAATAAAAGAGCATATTTTCTTATGCCATTGTGTTCTTTACTTTTCTGCAATGTTATGTGTCGCTGCTTCAGTATTGAATAGCTTACTTGCCATTGTATCAAAGCTTTGGCCTTGTGTAAGCGCATTTTAGGCCTGCACGGCATCACGCCCGTACGAGGACGATCGGTTCCGTAGGGACCAAAGCAAGGACGAACGGCCCTGCGGGACCGGGGCGTGACATAATGGTATCAGAGCGACTCAATTCTTTGCCCATTTTGTTGCCTCCAACTCTAATATGTGCCTGATGTGAGATGCAATGAACGTTCCATACAATGAGTCCGTAAATATTCTCAAAGTTGCCGGCAAAAGTTTTCTGGATTTGTTTTGTTGCTTGAGATATGATTTATGATTTTGTTGGCTAGAGTTTTATTGAGTTATGATTGCTAGAGTTTTGATTGGGGATGGCGAGGGATGAGGACTATCGCCGCCCTGTGTTTTCGTGAGTTTCTCCTTGAGTTTCGAGGATAAAAATCTTTGTTGGTGGGTAAGTATGTAGTGCCCCGCTCTGCGTAGACGCTATATACAAGTGATATCGCCTTGCTTGCTTGAACGAAAGTCTTCTCAGAGAGTTCTCGACCGATTAATCAAAGTGAGTGGGCAGAACTGCATTCTCTGATTCTTGCACGACTTAATAATGAATCTGAGTTTTTGAATGCTTGTTTGCTTAAGAAGAATATTTTCATAAGAGAATGATAGAACTGACTCAGCATGCTAATAAGAGAACTCACATAGCTTGTCTTTAAAATGAATATGCTGCCTAACTAAGAGAATATGAATGCTTGTCAGAAATGAGGTAGAACTATTGCCATGCTAAGAGTATAAGAAATATTGCATGCTTAGAAACACCGACACAGCTATCGAACGAACCCTTGCTATGCTAAGAAAGATAAGTAAATGAATCGCTTGAATATGTCCCTTTGTAATATGCTAAGAAGAGATAGACTTTTGCATGTTGGTTATGAGATAAATCGAGCTTGTCATTATATGTTTCGCTTGCCTGTTTTGCAATCGATCTGCTATAAGTTATAAGTGTAAAAGAGATAGTCTAATAGTCCGCCCTGACGTCCGGTCCTTCGAGATCTTAGGGGTGTGCTATTAGATTGTTGAAAAGATGTGTTTGCTTGAATAAGTGAAAAGAAGAGAGTCTAATGGTCCGCCCTGACGTTCGGTCCTTCGGGATCTTGGGGGGTGTGCTATTAGATTGTTATATGCTTTTGAATGTGATTGTATATTATTTGAATGTTGCTTGTCATGCATTGGTCTCGGACAACTTGTGCACAAGGTAATAGTCTCTCGATCGATTCCTGGGGCACTAGGAATCGGTCGGTCCGGAAGGGATTGTGAGAGCACCCTGACGTCCGGTCCTACGGGATCTTAGGGGGTGTTGTTGTCCAATAATAGGGAAACCCATGGACCGTCATATAGATAGGGCGCATGCTAGGTTTACCTTCTTGCATACCTATCATTGTTGACACCAAGGGATTGATACATAAGTTTATGCACATATTCAAATTGTGGCTAACTTGTGTGTCTGCTGCAGGGATAACCGTTCGGCTATGGGGTAAAAAATATGAGTTTATTCATAAGCCTGCTTGTTCATTTTGTTCGCATCGTAGAGATTATCTATTAGTGCTTCATGCATTGCATCAGTCAGATAATGACTATTAGTGTAGAGCTGAACCTCGATCACAGCTGCTAATAGGATCAGAATATGAGTCATTGGTTAGCTGGATTACCGCTACTAATCCTGAGTTTCTCGGGGACCGACCTTTGAATGATAGTTCCACTTGGGTGCTTGATTTAATGATAGTTCGTATACGCTACTTTGTCCCAAAGAGTTAGATTTTGATGCACAATACATGTTGCGCACTGCACGATAGAGCACCGTCCCGATCGTATGCTTATTGTTTGAATATGCAAAACTGTTTCAAAGTTATATTTTCAAAAGATGTAATCTGACTATAGTTCTGAACTGCATGAAATGAACTTAAGTAAAACTAGCAAGATCACTAGTAATGCAATATTTTGCCACATAATTACTTAGTGTGGGTTTCAGGAGGTGTAGCTTCTGTTCAGTTATTTTATCTCACTAGTACTTGTATAAAGTGCTGACCCACCAACAATTTGCTTGTTCTCAGGTGCCTGATCGTCCGAGGAAGCGATAGCCGTGCCTCATCCCAAGGAACCGAAAATCTGGAGTCGATGTCTGGAGCCGCATCGAGTTGTGCCTGCTTTGAGTTGCTTTTATATAGAGGGACATAATGTATGGAACAGTGTCACTGTAATCGAGAGATAGAGTGCTTGAGCGAATTATAACCTCAGCCATGCGCCGTTTGTAATACTTGTAAATATCAATAAAAGAGCCTGTTTTCTTATCCCATTGTGTTCTTTACTTTTCTGCAATGTTATGTGCCGATGCTTCAGTATTAATATCTTACTTGCCCTTGTATCAAAGCTTTGGCCTTGTGCAAGTGCATTTTAGGCTTGCACGGCATCACGCCCGTGCGAGGACGATCGGTTCCGTAGGGACCAAAGCGAGGACGAACGGCCCTGCGGGACCGGGGCGTGACAAACTGAGCGAATCATGGATAGTGAAGTACGATCATTTTTGGCATGCATATAAGAGACAAACATTAAAACATGAAAACGAGTATAAGTTAGCATGTAAGCATTATATTTGTGTGAAACATAAGCAATAAGAAAATGAGTGGTATAGTCTACTTTAGAACATAAGTCTTTACGTTTGCACGGGTCTAAGGGATAGTGCAATGAGTAAAACCGTATAGGAACATATCGAGCGACATAATCTATGGGACGAGCAGTGTAAACAAGTAAAATAGTGCACTACGAAGAGTCTTTAATGATCTACTCGAGGCATAGCGGGGTCTACTTGCACGAAGCTAAGGTAGCATGCGAGGGTCCAACTATTAGCTAAGTTTTATTTCCATATTCTAATACAAGCAATACAAGATGGGATTATTCCCTTATCTAGATGCGTTATATTTTTTATTAGCATGCAATGGGTGATTCACCTAGAGACTATCATATATTATCCATATTTTAGGTGTGCTGGCTAAGCAAAGACAAGTTCATCGTAGCCACCCACCTTAGTGACGATTTGCCTCGCTCCGAGCGAGCCTTTGAAAGTCTATGTCTGAACTCCTGAAGGACCAAGTCTGGAATCCTTTGCTTTAAGAAAGTCTTCTCGCTGAGCAAAGTGGGTTGGGTAGTTGCACTTGCGTTGTTTGAATCGATTATCCGCTTGAACGGAATGTGTCGTTATATTATACACCACTCAGAAAAAGTCTCGTCCTCGAGAATTTCTGAGCGCAAACCGTTCTATCGTAAACTATTGAATCTATCTCAAGCATAATAATTCGTGCTGCGTATGTGCTGAGTCTGTCTCATTGAATGACTCTATCATTCAATCTAAGCTCTGACTCAGTCTCTACTGCGCCTTAGCGTAGAACATATATATCGCTTAATACGGGGTATATTATAATCCATATTAAATGATGATCTAGGGATGAGGCATATTTATAGCGTCCCTCAAACATATACATGTCAACCAACTTAGCGATAGCAAAGTCTTTGCACTCGAGTTCAACATATCACTATGTTTTGGATCGTGCACATGTTTAAGATGTCCCTCAAACATATGCATTCAACCAAACTTAGCGATTGCGAAATTAAACAAGTTACTTGCGAAAATCTCAAGGGTTCTTGTATTACAAATCACGATGATACCTTCAATAGGGTCAATAAAATCCAAGTCATTTACAATCCCACTCAAATCAAGTATTGCACTACTGTCAAGCACGATCTATCTGATCTACCGACCATCGTCCATGTCCTATCGTCCATTCCATTAGTGTCAAACATAGCACACATTTATCGTTCCAAGTCTAACTCTAAGTCTTGCTGCCCCAGTTTTATGGCTTGCTCAAGCAATACACTAAAGTCGGTCAAACAAGCTCTTTTACTCGGCACATGGTCGTCTGCCTAATTACTAGGTTAGCTCACAAGGTCATAGGTACAGTTCATGCTTACGACTCATCGTACAATTTGTCGCACGATGCTCGCCCTAATTCCTAAGGTCAAACCATTGTTCTTTCGTACGGGTATTCTATCCAAGCTCATTTTACTCAAATTTCTAAACATCGAGCACATATCATCTTATTCTTATTAACACATTCATTGCACAAGGTTCGAGTTCGACCAGTCATATCTATGATGTATCTATGTCGCATGACAAGCCTAGCAATTCGCATAGTCTATCTCCTTAAACATGTTTGATAGAACCCATATATCCATTCTAAGTCTAGACCACCAAGCCATGATTCAATTTCCAATCACCGATCTCAATCATTAAACTCTAAGTCGTCCAACAAGATTCATGTATCCATTCACGAAACCATCAAGCGTGTCTTACTCTATGTTCTAGACTAACTCATCCTTGAAACACTTCTGATTCACTTGCATTTTCAAACTCATCTTATCGTATTGAACTACTAGTCAAGATGATCCTTCAATTTTTATGCTTCGGTCTCACGCAAGTTCGATCATCCTTGCTGGACGTGAGATCACCACGCCAACGCTCCTGCTGGATAATCATCCTAATCCGGACGTGAAGCATGTACGATTATGGAGTTATGCTCGCACAAGACAAGAACGTAAATATTATGGTTGTTTGAATAAACAAAGAAGAGAATGAGGGTTTATACGAAACCTTTCTTTTTTTGCTTACAAACAAGAAAAAGATAATTAATCCTATACGAGAATGTTAAGTACAAATAAAAAAATAATTCTGGGGAAGTATTGCTATAGGAGTCTGATCTGCGGTCGATCATTTTGTTCCTTGGACCACACGATGATGAAGAAGTGATGTAGAAGAAGAAGATGCTTTAAAGGTTGCAAGTGGGATTGAATTCTTGTTGCCAAAAACTCTCTGTCTTTGCTCTCTTTTCTCTCTGATCGATCCTTATCTACCCCCCTTTTTCCCTGTGATCAGGGGTCTCTATTTATAGAGATCAGTCAAATAACTGTCCAGTTGGCGTAGAAGGCCAAAATGTGAAGAAAGTTGCATCTTTTACGCTGCGGTTATAATAACTGCTACCCACGTTCAAATAATCTTCTGCATCTGCGTATGACATGTGTCCCATTATGAGGTAACGCGTATAACCGCTTTCCAAAGATCATGACATGCAAGCCACGTAGGTAACTGCCCCTGCGTAAAAATGGTTGGCGTAAAAGCCAAATAACTGTCTTGTTGGCGTAAAAGCCAAATAGCCGTCTTGTTGGCGTAAAAGCCATATAGATGTCTTGTTGGCATAAAAGCCAAATAGCTGTCTTGTTGGCGTAAAAGCCAAATAGCTGTCTTGTTGGCGTAAAAGCCAAACTCTGTGTAAAACTTGATGATTCATGAATGATAGATGACCAGCATAAAAATAGCCAATTATCCATCACGACTGAGGTTTTGAGCGTTTTCTGGGCTAAGTAGCCTTATCACGTACCTTTGCAAATATAGCCGAGTTGGCGTATTTCGAGGAGATAGCATACGACGTACTCCTATAATTGAAAATAACCTGGTTGGCATAAAATGCAAGGATGGTGATGTGAGCGTATTAGTCACAGTTTTAGCTTTTCCAGTCATTAAAAAATAGAACAAAATCTCGTGCATTAAATGCAGAGATCTGCCTCCATCTCGTGTATTAAATACAGAGATATGCCTTGAGCTCTGTATGAGAAACAACTTTTGACGTGGCCTCTGATTTTGTCTTTATCTTGAGCGTAAAACTCATTTCTACCCATGTAGAATAGGCAGCATATTTTTTGAATGCATAAAAATGACTTGTATCAAGAATATGTCACTAAATGACAGCCTGGGTCTCTGTGCAAAATCATCATCACAGTCGTCCTCTCAATTATCGTGCAGTACTTTTGTTAGGAGTCAGGTTCATTATTTTGTCTGACAAATTCATCCGAGGAATACGAAGAGTTCCTCGTACAAATTTACGCTTTTATGCGAAAAAGCCTTGGAGCGCTGCTTTATGCGGGCAGCTCTGAATCTCTACTTTATGCCAAACAGCTCTGAAGCTCTGTTTTACGCGGACTGTTCTGAAGTCATATTTTATGCCACACAGTCTTGAGACTCTGTTTTACGTAGACTTCTCTGAAGTTATATTTTACGCCACACAGTCTTGAGGCTCTGTTTACGCGAACTTTATGTAGGTTGGGGGTTTTGACTGTATAATACGCGTACAATTCTCCAGCGTATTTCATATTTCTACAAGACCCCCTTCAAAGTTTTCAAATTCCTCGTAATTTGAAATACTTTTAACGAAGCATAAAATGGTCAAATTTGACTCGTTCTTCGAGGCTGAATTTTCGACGATATTTAAGAAGTTGTTGGGATTTTATATGTTTTCTTCTGCCTATATAAGGGCAAGCAAATAAACTTGTTTTTCATACTTTCTTCACCAAAAAGATGGCTGCTAAGATTCATTGGGCTGAGCCGAGAAAGAAGAAGATTATGTTCTTCCAGCATGTACAGAGCCATAAAAAGAGACATCTTCGAGCAAATATTCTCTGCAATGATGGACCATGGAAGGATATCATAGTTTCCTTTGCTCGAGATAATCAGCAATTTTATATGGCTATTCGCCAAAAAAAGAGGAAGGGTCATATTAGACCATACAGCTTGCTAGTTGTATTTTCCCCTTTTATAAAGCTGGACCCTGGTGGACAGCTTGGCCGTGTCTTCCAGTATTGTGTTGGGTTTGAATCCCTAACACAAATCTGAGCATGGCCGCCGATGACGTATGGGAGGTGGGCTTGAATAATTTAAACAGGCCTAGTTTTGTATCCTCCCTCCATTCACCATTTTCTTGGCCCCCGGCCGAAGAAGCTGACGAAGTGCTATATAAGAAGAAATGAAGATCTCCGTCAGACGAGAACCTAGCGTAATAGATTCCCATCATATGTAATCATGATCTTGAATATTAATGAAAAAAATCCTTTGTAAAATAGATTTCCATCATATGTAATCATGATTAATAAACTTGTCTTCTTTTACGCACTATTGATTTGCCATATTACTGTGAGGAAGTCTGATAATACGCAGCTTTAATATGTTTGAGTAATTTTTACGCAGACTCTGATAAATATGCCTCCACTCACGTCCCAACTTTTACGCGTAGAGGAAGATGCGTAAAAAGTTCTTTTGCATTTAAATTGTCTTGAAGATCCAATTGTCATACTGTTTTTGACGAGGAGTCTTATAGAATTCTGAACTGAAATGTGAAGAAGATCTATTCAGAAAATCATCTTCGAAAATGGCTTCTCGAAAGATTCTCGAGACAGGGCAAGAAAAATAGGCCATCCCTGAACTAGATTCTGGCTAAACTTCGAATAAACTATCAATGGCCAAGGAGGAAAAGTCCTCTTCCAGTGAATACAGACACTTTCAGGGAACTCCTTGGCCCTTTCGTCTGATGAAGTCTTCTCGAATGAAAAAGAAGAGAAAACGTTGATAAGAAGAGCATTTCCTGCGTAAACCCTTGTAACCGACTTCTTCAAGCGTAAAACCCAGATTATCAATATATACGCATATTCTGCTTACTGATCTGTTCTGCATAATTTAAGATGCGCGTAAAATCATAGATCTATAGCATTTGAGTGTAAACTCGTAGATCTGCAGTTTCTGAGCATAAAATCATAGATCTGTAGCTTCTGAGCGTAAAATCGTAGATATGTAGCTTCTGAGCGTAAAAGCTTCTGAGCATAAAATCGTAGATCTGTAGCTTCTGAGCGTAAAAGCTTCTGAGCGTAAAATCGTAGATCTATAGCTTTCGAGCATAAAATCGTAGATCTGTAGCTTCTGAGCGTAAAAACTTCTGAACGTAAGATCGTAGATTTGTAGCTTCTCAGCGTAAAATTATAAATATGTAGCTTTTGAGCGTAAAAATCATAGATCTGTGCTCTACGCATAAAAATCTGAGCGTAAAATCAGGGATCCGTTACGTAGCGTGACTATCTGTCTTTCTTTTTAAATGATCGGCTGACGTGGTCCCAAATCATAACTGACTATTCAAAATCGGATTTGGTTAAGGATTCGGAGAGTCACTTGAACTCTATAAATAGGCCTAGGTCATGAGAGAGAAAAACCCTTCATCTTTCTCTGCAAAACCCTTCGTCTCTTTCTGAAAACTCTTCGTCTCCTTCTGAAAAAGATCTCAGACTCGCTATGGCACCAAAACAGTCCTCCATCGCTAAGGAAAAGAAAGTCGCTTCATCATCTCGCTCCACTGCTCAAGCACGAGCGAATCCTACTAGGCCAAGCGAGCCTCGTTCTGAACGAAGTGCTCCGCCGTCTAGCAGTGCACCGGGCATTACAGGTAGAACTTCGAGAGAAATAAAAAACCCTTCGCACACGTTGTACGTGTATGCACAAATACGCCCATATTCTTAATGTGTCAGCATAAAACTCCATATTTTTGCAGTCTGGCGTAAAAATACAGACTGTCAAATTTTGGCGTATACTGCAAACCTTGCGTTTTACGCACTGGAAGTACATTCCAGCGTAAAACTCAAATTTTTGTAGTCTGGCGTAAAAATGCAGACTGTCAAATTTTGGCGTATACTACAAACCTTGCGTTTTACGCACTGGAAGTAAATTCCAGCGTAAAACTCTAATTTTTGTTGTCTGGCGTAAAAAATTAGACTATCAAGTTTTGGCGTATACTGCAAGAGTGTAGCACCTTACGTTTTACGCGCTGAAAGTAAATTCCAGCGTAAAATTGACTTATTCTTTTGCTTTTTGCAGTGGACCTACAGATCCCCCCTCTGGCTGAAATGATGGGCTCTGCTGCTGGAATGCTAAATTCCAACTACTTGGAGGATTTGTCCCACGTGACTTTTCCCATCTCTGGAAACGAGTATCCTCAAGAAAGGGGAACTTTGATCTCGACCCAAGGAGAAAGAATGTTGCTGAGTATGATCAGTGGGGAACCCTTGACATACATAGATAGAACTGAATATAAGAAACCAGCTTTCTTATTTGGGGATGTTATTGATAAGCAATGCCAAAGAAAGTCCAAGAAGGAAGACTGGATATTTTCTGCTGAGGGCACGGTCATGTTCCTGCCAAAGATGTCCAGAGATTATCCTATCTCTGCATTCTTCCATGCCACACATACCAGAAGGATGTCATGGACTCTGATTTCTGATCTTCATGGCCAGCCAGGGAAGATCTTTTATAAGAAGGGATTAAACCAAGGATCCTTTGTAAGTAGTCCCTCCGGCCCTGTCATGCCCTTCAGAGGATTACTACCGGGCAGCGTCCCGAGTGAAGACTCTTTCTTGATCCAGCCATTTCAAATGGCAACTTTCTGCAATGAATTCATGGAGCAGGGAGGAGTATATCCCAGGGTTAACCCTCGCACGAGTGGATGGCTTACCCCCCACAATCTTCGATGGGCCGGATTAACTGCATGGGCTTTGAAGCACTTTCAAGTAGAGCTAGAAAGTATTAACTTACTTGAGGCTGTCAGTGCTACTAGTGTTGGGCTGCCTATCAACCCCAATTTATTTTTGGCTTTGATGGAGCGATACAACTCGCTAACTGGGACTTTTGCCACCCTGATAGGTGAGTTGGGCCTAGCCCTTCATGAGATGACAGATATCTCAAAGCTGCCAATGGGAGACATTCCTTATGAAGAATATGTCTCCACCAACAGAGAGTTGAAGGATACCAACCCTCGGGTAGTGGCAGTATACCAAGAGCTGATGAGCCACTATCTTGCATGCACCACCTTCTACAGAGAGCCCTCTGATTTAGCCCATATTAACAAATGGGTATCCTATCTCTTCTTCCATCAGACTAGAGATGCCAAGCAGGACAAGGTTGTAGATAGCAAAGACAAACCTTTGAACCCTCTGAGCATTCTTAATGCCAACATAATCGATGATCTTATTGAAGATGCAGGGGCTCAAGATTGTGTTCTTAATGAAGAGATAGGGGGTTATCCTGTAGGAACCAAAGCCTACAGTTATATGAGGCATTGCCGAAAGCCTTTGTCAAGAGAAGCTCAACTGTCTGGCTTTCTTTCTATTTGGCTACGTCGATGGGTGGTGCCTGGCATCGCATCTGCGGATCACATTCATCATAACACCTTATGGCCTGCAGTGCATTTGGTATTTGGAGCAAGATTGGGCCTGCTCCCCGCCATGGTATGCAGGATACAAGCTGGCCTGAGGGCTATTACTGATGGGCTGCTGGCCGATACTACACAGCGTGAAGGATATCCCAGAGTAGAATTGCCATTCTTATATCTGATGGGATGGTTAATCCTTCACAACACCAGAGTGATGTCTTCCGGATCTGCCAGTAGTTCGGACAATAACTTTTTGTTGAATTACAAGAATTCTTCTTGGAATGTGACTAGCGTCATAGATTGTCGACTAGCACTAAATTTTTTCCATAGTTGGAAATTCTTCTCCACCGTCCCCCCCCCCCCCCCCCGTACATATTAATCAACAGGGGACTAAACTTCAGGATGCAGGTAAGGGGAAGACTATTCTTTCTCCTGAAGCCTTTTACTGGTTGGTCTGTATTAGACCTTCCCACTTGCTGTACAGAAGTAAGGACCACTGCTACTTGGAGCCTTATCTGCCTAGCCGTTTCGCCAGGCAATTTGGGTATGATCAGTTGCACGTGGGAAATTCCATCACCAGCTTCAAATTCAAAGGTGGGTTTATTGATGGAGCTAGAGGATAGCGGTATTTCATCATGGGTTGTACTGGAGCAACCTTTGCTGTTCTTGCGACCTCTTTTTCCATGGAGCTGCGCATTCTTCATTCGTACGTACAGTTTTATGTGTCCATCAATAACTTCCATCATGATTTTGATGTACATGAAAGTTTCAGAATGCCCTCCCATAAGTCCACTGAAAGAGAGGAGATACCATCTGTCTCCTCTGATAAAGGTGATGAAGCTACTGGTGCAGATAATTTTTTGTTGATTTTACCGAGAGGCGTAATAGCTCCCCCGACAGAGCCTCTCATTATTTCCAACAAACGAAAGGCTTCTACTCTAAAAGAGCCTTCCCCCCGCAAGAAGAAGAAGACTACTAGTGGTCCTAAAAAGACTTCCACCAAGGGAACATCTTCCAGGAGTGAGCCTATTGTTTTCCCTGCTAGGGATGATTCTTTGACTAGGGGTCCTTCGCCTTTTAGAGAGGGAGCCTCCACAGTTCCAGCTGAAAGTACTGGAGATTCTTTGCCCACGACTGCTGCCGCTACCACTGTTACTGGTAGTACTTCTAGATCGCCTTCGAGGCCGAGCTTAATAATAGTCAGTATACCTTTACCAAGACAAATAATGGGACCAGCCCCTCCTTCATCTGTAAGCAAGATTTCACTCGATGAGCCTCGAGTAGATCTGGATGATGACTAGGATGACTACCTTCAAGCGTCAGTTGGTGTACCCTCATCTCCAGGTATGACAGCTTGTTTAGCATCATTAAGAAATGATTTAGCTATACAGGCTGCAGACGCCATATACATACCATCGGCCATGGGTAAATATTGTCTTCATGCTTTTTTCAGAAAAATTTAACATCAAATTGATATTAACTTTCTCTTGTCTTAGTTTCAGACGAAGATATCTCGGGGGAGGGTGGAGCTGAAACAATCTCTGACTTTGTTGCGGATCCAGCTAATGAAACAGCGGTGCCCACCGTCAAAGAAGCATACCTTGAAGCCGTTGATCTTTCATCCGTAATATTTTTGGATATAACCCAGCCAGCAGCAGTTCAAATAACATCAGAGGTGGATGAACCTACCATCTCGACTGTGCCTCCTTCGTCGAGCACGCCAGCAACTTCAACTGTTGTTGGTGTCTCTTCTTTTGTCGTGCCATCTGTTGAAGCAACGACTGTGGCAACATCCTCTACAGTCATTCCAGATAGGAGATTTATCAATATTGCGGCCACTTCCAGCATACATTCGATCTTTGCTACGCTAGTTGAATAATACACTAGCATATTCTACCGCACTTTGAAAGAATTGATATCCATGGTGCTGGAGAAGAATCTAGGCTTTGATGCTCTGAATACGTCCTCCAAGCTCACTATAACGCCGATTAGAAATTTCAATGACGCTGAAAGAGCTAATGCGCTAGAGCAAATGGTTAATGGTTTAGAACAACCCATTAACAAATATTTACAACTATCCCGAGGCAGCATCGATGACTTGGTTCAGGCTGAGTATGACTCCCTAACTGCTGAACTTGCTCAGAGGACAAAAACTTTAAACAAATCCATCCGGGAACATCAACAAGAGATGGAGAAAGAGCAAGCAGTATTGGTGGAGAGTATTCCTCAGCTAGCTCAGTGCCATACCGAATGTGAGGGACATGAAGCAAGGGTTCAAGAATTAGAAGCTGAACTTGCTCAAACCAGAGAGAGACTTCTCAAAGCTTTGCTAGTTCGTGATGTACTGAAGGGCCAAGTGAATACAGCTCAACAGAACTTGACCCATGCTGGTGTCATTCATGCAAGTTTTATTGATTCTCTGTCCGAACTCTCTCTCTCTTGAGCACTGATGAGGCAAGGCTGGAACAGGCTTGCAACAATATTTTAAACTCCAGGAATGAGAGGATGGCTGCTTTGGCGCAACAGATTAGGGATTTAACTGCTCCTCCCCAATGATGTACATTTTTGCTTCTCCTGTAATTTCTCAGAGATAATAAAGATATATTTTCTGACTTTGTGGACCCATCACTTTAGAATATAAATGATGGGCTAAGATAAAAGTACTATCAGAGGTAATATGGACATGATATACTTTCGGTAAGGTTTAGCTGAATATATCTATTCAGAGGTAATATGAACATGATATAATATGATCCAACTAAATTTGTATACAAAACACTATCAGATGACATATGGACGTGATAGGTTTTGAAGTTTCAAATTAGTTAATCATATCTATTCAGAGGTCATAAGAACATGATAGAATATGATTCAGCTAATCTTTGTATATAGTATCATCAGAATAAAATCTTCATCATACCCTGTTAAGCAAGGGAGATCAAGCATAATAGTTCTTCAGGAATTTGCCGTTGATAGGAGCCATTATCAAATCTCTATTAGGCTTGGCTAATCTGTAAGTGCCATTCAAAAATGTTGTTTCAATCACATAAGGGCCCTCCCATTTGGGCTGGAATTTGCCCTTACTTTTGTGCGTAATGATCATTGGCCTCTTCACAGCTAAAACTAGCTCACCAACTTTGAACACTCTTTCCTTTACTTTTTGATTGAAAGCTCTGAAGATGCGTGCTTGGTAGAACTCGATGCGCTGTTGAGCCTGAAGGCGTTTCTCGTCTAACCCTTCTAGCTCTTGAAGTCTTAAACGATCATTATTTTCCTGAGTCAGCTCATCTGCTATTCTGAGTGATGGAATTTGAATTTCAATAGGGAGAACTGCTTCACACCCATAAACCAATAAAAATGGGGTACAACCCGTTGGTGTTCGTACTGTTGTGCGATATGCCCACAGACATTCTCCCAACTTCTCGTTCCAATCTCTTTTATTCGAAGAGACAAACTTCTTCAAGAGTTTGATGATAGTTTGTTGAAGGCTTCCGCCAAACCATTAGCAGCATGATTATATGCCGTTGAGGCCATATTTTGTATCCGATTCTTATCGCAAAATCGATAAAACACTTGACTGATGAATTGAGGCCCATTGTCATGAATTATCCTTCGGGGTATCCCAAAGCGATAAATTACATGATGCTTGATAAAGCTGATCACATTGGAAGTCTTTATCTCAGCGAGAGGGATCGCCTCCGCCCATTTGGAGAAATAATCAGTGATGGCCAATATAAATCGATGTCCTCTAGAAGATGAAGGATGAATAGGACCAATGATATCCATATTCCATGCTTTAAAGGGCCATGATGCAATAGTAGGATGTAAATACTCAGAAGGTTGATGCATGAAATCTGCATGAACCTGACAGGCTTTGTATTTTCTTGTATATTCTACGGCATCTGCAATCATGGTAGGCCAGTAGTAGCCCATCCTCCTGATACGATCATGTAACTTAGGACCGGGTTGATGTGCTCCATATACTCCATCATGAGCTTCTCGGATAACCCGCTTTGCATCATCATCAGAGAGACATCGTAACAATAGTCCATCATATGTCTGGCAATATAGACTTTGTGAAGAAGCATCAAAATAGAAACGTAGCGATCGCCTTTTGATAGATACTGCTTCTTTAGGATCCTCTGGTAAGATTCCATATGACACGAAGTCTATAAAGGGACTTCTCCAATCTCTCTTAGGAAGATCCATATTTATAGCATAGCTGCGTTCTATGTGAAAATTATTTTTCACACAAAACAAATCTCTGTTAAGAAGGATCACCGAATTTTATCTTCTTATAGGAATAGCTAGATCTGCAGCTAGACTGGCAAGAGCATCAGCTTCCAAATTTTGAGATCGAGGAACATATTCTAAGAAGAATCCTTTAAAAGACATTGCTATCTCGATCGTTGTTTGGTGATAAGGAATGAGGTCTGGATTACGGACTTCATATATTCCTCTGACCTGATTGACGATCAACTGAGAATCACCAAAAGCTTCCAAAATATTCAACATCCAATTCCTTAGCCACTTGAAGCCCAATTAGTAGAGTATTATACTCTGCCACATTATTAGAGCATGGTTCACTAAGCGAATATGCTCGATAGATGACGAGTTTATCAGGAGTCACCAGAATAATTCCTACTCCTGAAACCACGTTTTCCTTGGGACCAGTCCTGGAAGCACAATCAAAGAATAGCTGCCATGTATCTCCTTCCATTGCCGAATTATATTCTGCAACTTCGTCGGGAATGTCCTCGTATAATTTGGAGGTTTCTGGAATTGGATGGGCAGCTAAGAAATCAGCTAAGGCTTGACCTTTCATGGACTTCTGAGGGACGTATACCATATCATACGGTGTCACTAGTATTGCCCAAGTCGCGAGTCGAGAATTAAGAATACTTGGCTTATTCATTAATACCCGAAGTGGATTGATTCTGGAGATGATATAAATAGTTTGGCCGTCACGTAATGTCGCATCTTTTGAATGGCAAACATTAGGGCCAAGCATTCTTTTTCCACTGGGATATACCTGTGTTCTGCTCTGATCATTATCCTGCTTAGATAGTATATAGCCTGTTCATTACCCTTATTGTTCTTCTGTGTAAGAAGAGCCCCTAAAGAATGATCCATTGCTCGAACATACAGCAAAAATGGTCTTCCTATGACAGGAGGCACCAGAACTGGAGGATTAGTAAGATAGCGTTTGATGTCATTAAACGTTTGCTGACAGGCTTCATCCCATACAAATGATACACCTTTCTTCATTATACGAGAAAAAAGGTTGACATCTTCCAGAGAGGTTGGATATGAATCTCCTGATATAAGCTAGACGACCTTGAAATCCCTTAAGTTCTCTGAGATTACGGGGCGGTCGCATTTCTAGGATAGCTTTTACTTTATCGAGGTCAACTTGAATGCCTTTAGCAGTAATGACAAATCCCAAAAATTTGCCACTAGACACACCAATGAAGGACTTTGTAAGGTTCATTTTGAGTTGATGTTGGTGTATCAAATCAAATATTGTCTTCAAGTCTTGGATGTGATTATCCTTGAGGCGGCTTTTGACAGCAATATCTTTTACGTAATATTCCACTGTTTTGCGTAAATGCTCATAGAATATGTTACTCATAGCTCATTGATATGTGGCCCCGGTATTCTTTAATCCAAAAGGCATGACTGTATAGCAATATACCCCCAATGGTGTACGAAAGGCCGTATGCTTCTCATCTTCAGGATTCATCTTAATTTGATTATATCCTGAAAATCCGTCCATGAAGGACATGTGCTCAAAACCGCACGTATTATCGATCATGACATATGTAATGGGAAGAGGGAACTCATCTTTAGGGCATGCCGCATTTAGATCTCGGAAGTCGATGCAGACATGCACTTTTTAATTTTTCTTCATAACTGGGACAACATTAGCGACCCAGTCGGGATGTTGTTCTTCCCGGATGAACCCATAGGCTATTAATTTCTTGATTTTAGCTTCAATAGCATCCATCATATCTGGGCGGAATCGGCATTGGTGTTGCTTTACAGGCTTTGAATTAGAGAATATGTTGAGTTTATGGGTAGCCACTTTTGGATCAAGACCTGGCATACTCATAATTCCAAGCAAAGACATCGATATATTCTTTTATCAGCTGGATCATTTCTTCTCTTTCTTCTTCAGAAAGATTGTTGCTGATAAATATCGGCTTTGGTGAAAATTTATCCCCAACATTGACTTGGATAACCTTGTCTTCAGTGGGTGGTTCTTTTTGTTCGAACTGGAGTTCCCATTGTGTATCCATTTACTGTGCCCAGGATTCATTTTTAAATGGTTCAGATTCTTGTTCCTCTGTTTCGAGGGAATCTGTCAACACCGTATTTACTGATAATCCCAGTTCGAATCCATCATCTGAATCGGAGGATGACAAATTATCTTGAGAAGAAGAAATGGTCTCATCACTTGACTCAGAGTTGTTTGAAGTTGCAAGAGATGTGGTATACCCTAACCCGAAACTAGTTCGTTGACAGTAAGGATTACCAAGCAACGGCATTCGTCTGCCTTTTCTATAGTTGAGGCCTGGCTCCAACTGCAAATCATAACCCATATTTTGCATAATCTTTAAAGCATGTGGGCTATATCTATGGATTTACATTTTCCCAACATCAGACTCGTGAGAATCTTTTTGTACAATCGGTCTATTTCGCATTCGACCGAAGACTATTGGACGTTGATCGTTGCGAGTAGGTGGAACAATAAAGCTAGAATCTTCATATGGCCCATATGTCATGACGACATTAGAAGTTGACGCTACTTCCCACATATATGGATGGTAGAAGTACATAGCTTCCAAGAATTTTTGTGCTATGGATTCTATATCTTCATGTGGAGAAAATTCTTAATTAGGAAATTGGGCGTCAGTATACTGGAAAAGATAATCTTTATTATCATCAGAACACACGTCCTCGATTACATTTACATTAGCTGACTGCTTGTTGCGCCTAAGGTCAATGACCAAAGGTGGAGGTTTCTTGTTCAGATTGATCACTAGAGGATCATTTCCTCCTCCTGATTCTGTCTTACCCAAGTGAATAGTCATAGGTTCCATGACTTTTGGACGGGTAGTCCGCCCTTTCACTTGGATTGACAAAGGTTGCTCAACAGATGGTTCTCCTGGCTCCTGGTAGGATTCTTCCTCCATCTTGCCTGATACCTCTTTCATGTAGTCTTGAGTATACAGCATGGCATCAGAATAGTAGGATTCAACTCCTTTGAACGGATTGAGATAGGCAAATTATGTTTTCACTGTTCCTTGAGTATCTACATATTTGAAGCATTGGTGTAGAGTTGAAGGAACAATATTGTGATCATGGATCCATGGTCTACCCAATAGAATATTGGAAGACACCTCCGAATCAATGACATAGCATATAGCCAATGATCTAAGGTCACCAATTTGGATCCTCAGACGAATCTTCCCCAATGGTATGCTTTTCCTGGCATTGAAGCCTACTATTGTAGTGGTAGTGTAAGCCAGTTCACTTGTAAGAATTCTCAATGGTTTTAGCAGACTATGAGGGATAATGCTGATCGACGATCCCGGATCTATGTGAATCCGGTCTACCTCAATGGATCCGACGTATCCTGTGTAATAAAGAGGCCTGTCGTGTTTGTTATGTTTCAATAATCTGTCCTCTTGAGTGAAAGTGGTGTTAGGGATCACTTCCATCATACTATGGCATTGAGGACATGCCACATGCTCTTTATCAGGGGACTTGAGCTGAGCCAAGCATATATCTGCTTGCATTAATGCTTCACTCAAGGCTTGACGAGTGTCTTTGGATAGCCGAAGTAGCTCAAAAATGGACAATCTGGCTGAAGTATTAGCCAACTGAGCCAAGATGTCAAAGTTATATGGTTTCTCTAAACCTTTGTTTTGAATATTCTTCAAAGGTTTATCAAAACAAATTTCTTTTTGCTTGCCTTTGTCCACCGAAGTTGGTTTAGAAGGACTTGTCTCTAGTATAACAGGTTCAGGCTCTGGAGATTTGGTAGCTGAAGTGTCTACCGTTGCTTCTTCATGATTCCCTCCATAATCTTTGAGGTAGGCTTTTCCTGACCGAGTTCCAGTTGCTAAAGCCTCTTATTTCAATGCCGGGGATATTCCAACCATATGGCATGGTTTACATCTTGAGTTCTTCTTAGACTTAGCTTTAGCAGCTTGAGTCTCTTCCTCAATTTCTGATACTAGATCAGGATGAACCCACCAGATCTCCCCACGCTTGGTAGTTAGGGGCACTAAGTCATGATTTTGACCCCTGGTAGGAGGGAGATTAACGATGTTCATCATTGCCCGTGGAATAGGTACCACACCATCTGGTACTTCTTGAGGGGAAAGATTGCCAAACTGGAGTGAGATCATATTTGCAGTGACCGTCTTCTCGTTATTACACAGAGTGATGGCCTTGGCGTCGATCAACTCTTGGATTTTCCTTTTCAGTACATAGCATGTCTTTATGGGGTGATGTATGTATCTGTGGAAAATGCAGTACTTAGGATTATTTGTACTGCCGACTTCATTTGGACGCTTTATCTCGGGGAGAGTAAGCTTGCCACTTTTGACTAGACAATCGAATATGCTCGGAATATCGTCGTTGTTAAAAGAATATTCTTCTTTAGGCCTGGAAGTCCCAGGATTCATTTGGGTAGTTACTGGAGTATGTTGCCTGGACGTGTTGATTGCCAGAGCTTCCTTTCCTTTTGAACTACGAGTATGGTCATTATTGAAAGATGAACGCTTCCCTCTATCAGAGGTAGAGATCATGATTCTGTTGTCACGAGCCATCTGACTGTTATCTTCAGCGGCTACCGCCGATATGATAAATGAGGGCCAATCATGGAACTGATATGGTCCTATGAATACTGAGATCAGTGGAAGAAGGTTCTTCCTGCAAATGTCCACCAAGGCTAAATCTGGAACCCCATAAGGCATCTGTAAGGTAGCCTGACGAAAACGTTCAATGAAAGTACGAACGTTTTCCTTTTCCTTCTGCTTTACTTCGATGAGTGATGACATAGACATGTCCATTCCTCCCTCGTAGAATCAAGCGAAGAATAGAGTCTTGAAATCTTCAAAAGAAGTAATACAATTGTGAGATAGACTACGGTACCATTGGTAAGCTACTCCAGACAGACAGCCCTTAAACACTCGAGTGAGAAGGGCGTCATTTCCTTGCAACAATACCGTCATCATGCTGAAGTAGTTCATATACTGGCTTGGCGACGTCTTTCCCTCAAACAAAACCATAGCATGTGGTTTATATTTGGCGAAAAAGGGATCTCATCCCAGACAGCTGGATATGGCTGGTTAATTCCCAACTTCTTGAGCCGATCTTTATGCTTCAAGGCATCAAATTGGGCTTTTAATTCCCGAACTGCCTGTATCGGATCTTCAGTTGGGAAAGGGACAGCAGAGAGGTGAAAGATCGAATGTATTGTAACTCCAACATGAGGTAATACATTCTCCGGGTTGAGAGGTTGAGGAGCAGCTGATTCTTGATTTTGAACAGGCTCCTGGCTTGCATTGGCTGATGGTATATCTACCCCCACACGTAGTTGCGTCAGAGGAACTGGTGTTTGAGCCATTGCAGCTGCATATTGGGTTACCATCATTTGGCGCATACTTTCCATCATGGTATGCATCTCTTTAAGCGATGCTTCCAATACAGCGATGCGTTGTTCAGTACTTCCTGATGGGGAAGCCTCTTTTTGTTCATCTCCAACGGCATAAACTCCCATTTCTCTGGAAGTCACTGAGGGATCAGTATAGATCTCTGTAGAGATTGAGTCTATACTTTCAGCATCAAATTCAGAAAGCTGGCGACCCCCAGCGTCGGAATCAGAAGAATATGAAGTCGATTGTCGTGACCTCGAGCGGGTGTTTTGAAAAACACCTTCATAATTCTCGATCAGTCTGTCAAATCTCCTTTGGCTTGGAGTTCTAGAGGGATGACGTCTTGAACTTGACCTTCCTCTAGGAATATGCGAAGCCATGTTTACTGACGCAAATGTAGGTTCTTCTTTTTGTAAGGACAAAGAGTAGTTCAACCGGTCGAAAACTGACCATTTTGCTTTCGAACAATAATAGTTAATTACAACCTTATGACTATTACAACAATGTTCTCTAGGGGGTGTAATAGACATATTAGGAGATCCCCAGTCTTTGCATTTCGGGATCAAGAAATCACGCAAATCAGGGGGGTTACCAGAAGAAGAAGAAGAAGAAGAAGAAGAAGAAGGCTTATTCTGCCTTTTTACATCAGTAGGAAGGTGGAGATTAGGAACCATAATCCTTTCTCTGCCATAGGAATACAACAGTTCACCCATGTGAGTAGCATATGATCCATCATCCGTCTGAGGAGCATATTTTCCCGTAAAACGGGTCTTTTTTACGCGGACAGACTTATCCTGGCGTAATTTGGAGTTTTGCACAGGTTCGCGTAAAACAGGGAAAGTCCTCAAACGGCCTCCAGCATCACGCGTAATCTGAAGAGTGGGAACTTTCTTCTCTTGTGGGCGTACAAGCCTAGAGGTTGGGAGATTCACCACTTGTTTTTCCTTGATATGATCAAAGGGTCCATCTACCTCATCATAGATGGGAGATATATTTTTACGCGCAGGGCGCGTTTGAAATTTCTGAATTGGCACTGAGGCCTTGCCGGAAATTTTATCTGCCACGTCACAGACGGAAGACAAAGTTTTACGCCAGAGCGCATCTGAGACTTCTGGATTGGCACTGGGGCATTGCCAGAAGTCTTATCTGCCACGTCACAGACGGGAGATAAAAATTTTACGCACAGGGCGTGTAGGCTGTGTTGTCACAACCTTATTGATCAGAGAATGAGAGCTTGTTGGAAGGGTAGAGAACATCTTAGGAATCTACACTTTACGCAGCTTCCTGTTGTTCTGGACAGAGGAGGAATAAGAGCTACCCCCTGCACGAAGCATGTCTTCATAAGCAGATTGGTCGAACTGGACGACCAGAGTCTTCTTCGTCGATTCGATGGATACAGTATCGTGTTGAGCAATTGCTTTCTCATCAGAGGAGAAAGTCGTCCCCAGCAGAGTCGCCATTTTTGTTTGAATAAACAAAGAAGAGAATGAGGGTTTATACGAAACCTTTCTTTTTTTGCTTATAAACAAGAAAAAGAGTACAATTAATCCTATACGAGGATGTTAAATACAAATAAAAAAAAAATTCTGGGGAAGTATTGCTATAAGAGTCTAATCTGCGGTCGATCACTTTGTCCCTTGGACCACACGATGATGAAGAAGTGTTGTAGAAGAAGAAGAAGCTTCAAAGGTTGCAAGTGGGATTGAATTCTCGTTGCCAAAAACTCTCTGTCTTTGCTCTCTTTTCTCTCTGATCGATCCTTGTCTGCCCCTTTTTTTTTCCTGTGATCAGGGGTCTCTATTTATAGAGATCAGTCAATTAACTGTCCAGTTGGCGTAGAAGGCCAAACTGTGAAGAAAGTTGCATCTTTTACGCTGCGGTTATAATAACTGCTACCCATGTTCAAATAATCTTCTGTATCTGGGTATGACACGTGTCCAATTATGGGGTAACACATATAACCGCTTTCCAAAGATCACGGTATGCAAGCCACGTAGGTAACTGCCCCTGCGTAAAGATGGTTGGCGTAAAAGCCAAATAGCTGTCTTGTTGGCGTAAAAGCCAAATAGCTATCTTGTTGGCATAAAAGCCAAATAGCTGTCTTGTTGGCGTAAAAGCCAAACTCTGCGTAAAACTTGATGATTCATGAATGATAGATAACCAGCGTAAAAATAGCCAATTATCCATTACGACTGAGGTGTTGAGCGTATTCTGGGCTAAGTAGCCTTATCACATACCTTTGCAAATATAGCCGAGTTGGCGTATTTCGAGGAGATAGCATACGGCGTACTCCTATAGTTGAAAATAAATGGTTGGCGTAAAATGCAAGGATGGTGATGTGAGCGTATTAGTCACAGTTTTAGCTTTTTCAGTCATTAAAAAATAAAACAAAATCTCGTGCATTAAATGCAGAGATCTGCCTCCATCTCGTGTATTAAATACAGAGATATGCCTCGAGCTCTGTATGAGAAACAACTTTTGACGTGACCTCTGATTTTGTCTTTATCTTGAGCGTAAAACTCATTTCTACCCATGTAGAATAGGCAGCATATTCTTTGAATGCGTAAAAATGACTTGTATCAAGAATATATCACTAAATGACAACCTGGGTCTCTGTGCAAAATCATCATCACAGCCGTCCTCTCGATCATCGTGCAGTACTTTTGTCAGGAGTCAGGTTCACTATTTTGTCTGACAAATTCATCCGAGGAATACGAAGAGTTCCTCGTACAACTTTACGCTTTTACGCGGAACAGCCTTGGAGCGTTGCTTTACGCGGGCAGCTCTGAAACTCTACTTTACGCCAAACAGCTCTGAAGCTCTATTTTACGCGGACTGTTCTGAAGTCATATTTTACACCACACAGTCTTGAGACTCTGTTTTACGCAGACTTCTCTGAAGTCATGTTTTATGCCACACATTCTTGAGGCTCTGTTTTACGCAAACTTCATGTAGGTTGAGGGTTTTGACTGTATAATATGCGTACAATTTCCCATCGTATTTCATGCTTCTATAATGGTTATCATCAAAATGATCGAGACAACTTATTATTATACTTCATTCCTTCCAAGTTATACAATGATCCACCAAGTCATGTTCATTTATGCCGTGATCATAATTCATTTAGCCAAATCTTTCAACTTTAATGTTACCATTCGATAATTCCATAGTCTACTTCTGGCATTTTTTAAACAACTAAGTTCAAATACTCGAGCTAAATTCTATCTACTTTGTTACGTTCTATTCATCGAGTTTGTTTGAATAATCACCGAGCATGTTCCCGTAATTTCGATCATCCCGCCGGACGTAAAATCACCACGCCAGTGCTCCTGCGGGATAATCGTTCTCGGGCGGGCCTGATTGTCGAGGGCTATCTTTCGAACTAGATTCAAGATCGTTCTTCCAAACTCTGGATCAAATCCGTTATCGCTTACCTCTTTCATCGAACCACAATATTCCTTTACTTGTATCAATCCATGCTATGTTCCAACTATCGATACCATGCCAAGTCTATTAATCTGAAACCACAATATCCATTCTCGGACTAACTTCTATTCGAGCGATATCCTACTCAAGTTTTAATCCGTTTTATTCAATTTGAAATCGCTCGCACGATCCACTAAATTTCCACCAAGTTTTTAATTCCATTGCCTTGAATCCCTATTCGATATAAACCTTATCACTTGTTTAATACATTCACAAATCGTTCAAACCAACTGTCGTACGAGACCTATGAATTCGCTTGAACATTTCCAAAATAATCCATACACCACTCAGGAATCGAGTCACCCAATTAAATCCTCAATCGTGTTCACATCACTTGCTAGCATATTCACCAAGTCGTTCCTTAGAATTCAAACACGATACCTATGCATCGCCTGATAAATCTTAGTCTCGTATATATATTCCGGTTGATAGTCATCCAAGTAAACCATATTTGATTTATATCTTTCAGATACGAAATACCGTCTGAGCTATTTCACAAAATCCAAGCACGATTCTCTATGTTCGCCTTAGCGATAAATGATAATATTTCTATCGATTGTCATTTTAAGTCTGACTTATCCTTATCTGAACGATATCTCAATCTCGCTTGTAAACTAGCTCACACCAAAAGGTCTTGGGGTGCGATACTCAACACAACTTAGCTGAAAGGTTGTGTGCATAGTTAACCATCCAAACGATATTCCATCTAGCACACTAACCAGCTGGGTAATCATGTATAGATATTTGGGTTCGTACATAACTTGCCAATTCTAGCACGAGTCTATCCCACAAAGTCTAACACAGGTTCGAACAATGGTCTTTGCATTTCAGTTTAAGCAATCATATCAATCACATGCACTTTTAAAATTATTTAGACTCATTGTATGGAACATTCCAATGGGTTAATGAGTGGGAGTGTATTTCGTATATAAACCACGAACGAGCTTTTGAAACTGAAAAAATTAATACGAAGTCCAAAGGCGTAAAGCCATACTCTGATACCAATATGTCACGCCCCGATCTCCCGTAGGAATCGGCCACCCCCGTTAGGCAAAAATTACCGCGTCAGCGCTCCCACAGGACAATCGTTCCCATATAGACGTGATGCCGCACGAGCACAAGCTGCGTCCGTGCAAGGCCATGATCCAAACATGCGGTAAAATAACTAAGCCATAGAGTCGCACAGATATTTTGAATGCAGCGAAATAAGAAACGAACATACGATTGGTAACAAGTTCACAGAGTCGTCAATAGCGAAAGCAGTGAATAACACAAGTATAAAAGTAAAATAAGCACTTTATTGATATTGCACAAGTATTACAAGCGGCGCTAGGCCGAGATTACAAGTCGCTCAAGTCCTCTCTCTCTCTCTTGAAACAATAAAAGTATGCCAAGTGGCTATAATTGTGGAATGATACATAGGCGATATTCCAATATTATGTCTTGTATATGTACTTCAGTTCCGGACGCAACGTTCGAAGACTCTAGAGCAAACTCCATGCCTTAGCTCGCACGAAGGAGTTTTTGCACCAAACGAGGTTCTCTCGCACCCTACAAGCAATCTTGTGGGTTATTAGTACATGAATGCATTGATGGGGAGGCTTCTCTCCCGCTCGACATATTTAAACACGTTATATAGGTTCCGTACACCAACTATTTAGTTATCTTTCTATTCTTGCCTTAGGATCAGTTTTATCGCATAATAAAAAGCTTAACTCGTGTGGCAGTATGTCGTGCGATATATGAGTAATACGGTGAGACTTAACAACTTACCATCAATCCTTCCATGTCCAGAGATAAAATTAAGCATGAATATATGTAAGGAAATCCACAAAAATCGCATAAGCAAACACGAGTGTTACGAGCGGGTTTTATGATTCGGTTGCACGAGTTACAAGGATACTTAGATGTGTTATACTTAGAAGTCTCAGGTATTCAGATGCAGACATGGATACAGATGTGTCACTCAGAATAGTTGCCTACAATGCAATGACTCGTACGTGGGTTTCCGCAATTGAGTTATCTTAATCTATATGACAGAAGGTCACTGGCATGACTTCCATAATGGACGGTGTAGTCTCGAGGCAAAGATGGTATGCAAGCAATATATAGTACGGTGGACATTGCACCCATCTCGCCGATAACAGACAACTACCAGTTGGTTCCGTTTACATCGGATCGGCCCCAGTGCCCCAGCGACCCTCCGTGGAACTGGATTCAAAAATCTACGTTGTGCACAAGTTGTCCGTGACCATGCATATCCTCAAGTTTTCTAGATTCTCGCAGGTACAAATACAGTTGTAAATTCAGATTCAGTCAGGATCTATCAGGTACAGTATCGACTCCCCGAGCTGTCAGATTCAGTATAGAACGAGTATTAATTTTCAGAAATATTATGATGTTATCTTGCTTAATTGTCCATGATGCAGTCCCCCAGTTCGGGAAATGCCTTGGCAACCTTACGGTCCCGAATACATTTAATATTCTATACTTGGCTCGGATCGGCTATCTTGATAGCCTTCTTGCCTCAACTGAGTGAATCATAGATAGTGAAGTACGATAATTTATGGCATGCATATAAGTAACAAGCATTAAAATAAGACAACGAGTACAAGTTAGCATGTAAGCAGGCAAGCATTGCATTTGTGTGAAATATAAGCAATAAGAAAATGAGCGGTATAGTCTACTTTAGAACATAAGCCTTTACGTTTGCACTGGTCTAATGGGTAGTGCGAGGAGTAAAACCGTACAGTAACATATGGAGCGACAGAATCTATGGGACGAGCAGTGTAAACAAGTGAAGTAGTACACTACAACGAGTCTATAATGATTTGCTCGAGGCATAGCGGGGTCTACTTGCACGAAGCTAAGGTAGCATCCGAGGGTCCAACTATTAGCCAAGTTTTATTTCTATCTTCTAACACAAGCAATACAAAATGGGATTATTCCCTTAGATTGGTGCGTTGTATTCTTTTTTAGCATGCAAGGGGTGATTCATCTAGCGACTAGCATGTATCGTCCATATTTTAAGTGTGTTGGCTAAGCAAAGACAAGTTCATCGAAGCCACCCATCTTAGCGATGATTCATCTCGGTCGATCGATACTCCGAGCGAGCCTTTGAAAGTCTAAGTCTGAACTCTTAAAGGGCCAAGTCTGAAATCCTTTGCCTCAAGCAAGTCTTCTCGATGAGCAAAGTAGATCGGGTCATTGCATTTGCGCCATTTGAATCGACTATCTGCTTGAACAGAATGGGTCATTACAGAAATGGTTTGGAGGGATACTTTGGAGGTTCAAATAGCATTATTCATAACTAAAACACAAATAAATTCCTATTGTTTACATGTGCCTGAGAAGAAGAAAGTTTGGATTTGTATTGGAATTTGCTTTAGGAGGGCATGATAACAAAAACAAAAACAAAATGAATGTGGTTGTAGCAAAAACCTAGGATTAAGTAAGTAGAAGACTTGGCATGAAAATGAAATAAATTGGGAGGTAGCATAAATGTGTGTGCTATGATTTAGTTAATTCATAAGAATTTAAACCTAGCTTAAGCTAACTATTAATCTAAATCTATACTAGCCTATTATATATTTGTAGGAAAACTATAATTACTAACTCTAGTGACACAAATAATAAATATTATATTATATATATATATAAATAAAAATAGGGGGTTTACAAGATGCCAAAAGGTTTTTTCAATTAACTCATTTTCGACTGAGTTATACTAGCCACAAGCAAACACGGTGCCATCACCAGGAGCAGAGCACTATACTACTAATCCACTAAGTCCGTATCGAACCCTGTCAACGTTTATCGTCGATCGCACCCGTCACACTCAGACACATAAAAATCAATATGACAACATATAAATGAATATAAGTTATAAATTAACAGTTTAGAATTATCCAGAATACATATAACACTGTATCTTGCCTAATATAAGGTTAGTAAAAAGTCGTTGTATCAAACACAAATGTGACAGATACATAATAACACAAAAATCAAAATATGATCAAGTGTTTGTGAGTTTCAAATAGCTTTGACGGTGAAGAAAACATATCTATAAGTCCAATTTGAGTGCAAAAAAGTATCGTTTCAAAGCCAAATGAGGTCCATAGTACAGGGTACCAAAACATAGAGCTAGATTATCAAAAAAAAAAAGCAAGTTATATGTCAAACTAAGCTAAAACAATGACACAAGTTTATTTGTGACGTCGGATTTGGAATCTGATTTCTATATTGATGGAACAACGCCATTCCGAGAGTTTCAACACAATTTGTTCACTACAGAAACCCAACTTTGGACGCGAGTTTTGAGTTATGCTACAAAAATTTATAGGGGCAGGAGGGGGGAGGGGGTTATAACACATAGGGAAGAGTAAAAATGGTACTTCAATCAGAGCTACAACGAGGAAGATATACGAGTCCGCGAAGTTGTCACCTTGAAAATGTCAAAATAATTTTAGTTTTAATATACAACTTGGTGATCGAATTTGATCTAAAAAATAAACTAATTAATGTCCAAAATTTATAAGGGAATATGGATATATACCCATAGTGATGCGATAGAGAGGTATTCATTATCTAACGGTTGGACTGCCCAAAATTGCTACACAATGTTTCTACTTTAACATTAAGTTCTAAGACCAATATCATAGTGATCACGCTCGCGTCGACGGTTCCTTGAATTTGGAAGGTTGCACATGTGGTCGTGAGTGCTTAGATTTAGTTGGCGAATTGGTCAGATATAATAGTGGAGTCCAACGAGCGGGCTGGGGGTGTCAGGAGAATCCATCGAATCAAGTTGGCTGCTCGTAGGGGAAAGATGGTCGGGTGAGCTCAGGTTCGAGAGGTGTGTAGCAGCCGTACGAGGGAACTAGGGAGGATTGATCGGGAGAGGCTGGGGAGATGTAGGCGAAAGGAGGTGGCACGTGTGGGGGTTTTGCGGAGGACCGGGTTCAGTCGAAACAAAGATACCGATGAGAAAAAAGCTGTCAGGTTCGACTTCACAACTACGAAGCACTGGAAGCTTGGTTAGAGGACGCAAGCTGGGGGGTTGGCTAGAGGGGAAGGGCAAATAGATTGGTGAAACATGAGGAGGTCGGATTTGTGGCTAAAAAGAGAGAGAGAGAGAGAGAGAGAGAGAGAGAGATTTATGGGGATCAAAATTGATCCCAAAGCCAAAGTTTATGATTTTTGCACAAGAGAAGAAATGGTTTTATACAAATTCATATTTGTAATTAATAGTTTACAAATTAAAATTGTCTAATTCATAAGGTATTTTGTAAACTCTCTCGACCAGATTTCAGTAATTTAGGATTATTTTTAGCTAATTAGAATTAGTGCAACTTTTTTAAAATTTATTTTGTTTACATATCCTATTGATTGTGCACATGTACCTTACACAATTAATTAGAGCTTTACACTAGCTGTTTTTCTCAAACAAAATTCACATACTTGTCCTAGACTTATTAGACTATTTTTCAGGATTT
>JAYESA010000004.1:316559729-316564729 GCA_036927795.1 Iris macrosiphon | reverse complement strand
GCCTGGGGTTGCGCCCGTGCAAGGCCAATCGTTTAAGTTGATAGTTGGCTATCATCGCATCAATCGAGTTAGCAGCGGAAAGGGACTTGTTGCAATGCAATGCATTAGCCAACTGAGTGTTCGGGACAATCGAGGCAACTTGGGTTTCCTTTAGCAAAGGCACACGTTCGTTCCATACATTATGCCCCCTTATACGATAGCATTCTCGGGGCAACAATCGATACCAGGATTCCGGGTCTTCGGGACTGTGGCACGCCTATCGCTTCCTCGGACGATCCAGTACCTGCGAACAAGTAAACTGTTGGTGGGTCAGCACTTTATACAAGTACTGGTGAGATAAATCAACTGAACAGAAACAAGCATTCACTCAAACAGGCACTAAGTAATCATGTTATAAAATATTACATTACTAGTGATCTTTCTAGTTTTACCTAGGTTCGTTTCATGCAGTTCTAGCAGAGTCGATTTACTTGTTTAGAAACATGTTTGGAAACAGAGTTTCATATTGAATATGCAAGCAAGCAAACCGTTCATGTTTCAGGGTGTGCGCAGCGTGTCTCGTGCGACTCGAGGGTCTGATGCATAGCTAGACACACGATGCACATTCTTAGGGGCAGTCACTATCCAAGCCAACACAATGACTTAGCTATATGCAGGGCGGTCCCCGAGTATTCAGGATCGGTAGCGGTTAGTCCAGCATACCAATGACTCTTTATCTGATGCTAGAGGCAGCTGTGACTCATGGTTGCTTTGTACTATCATGGTAGCAGCCGGGACACATGCAGTTCAGCTCTCCACCAATAGCCATTGTCCGACCGCATGCGAATGCATGGAACACTATCAATTAAACTCTAGTATGCAGACGAGACGAACCATCAGAATACACTTATTGTTGCGGGGCAATCCGACTTATCACTTGAACACGTTCAGGCACAGTATGGTTCTCTCGAAGCATAGACGATAGTAAACATGTTCATGCACTCTAAGCAGGCGATTCAGGATTCTCGTTAAGCAGGCATTGATTCAAAGACAAGCTAGGTGAGTTCGTTCATTAACATGCAAGGCAGGTTCTATCATTCTCTTAAGAAAACATTGCAAGCAAAAATACAGGTTATTATTAAGGCGTGCAAGAATCAGAGAACGAAGTTCTGCCCACTCACCTTGATACATAACGCCGGCGCGGAGCGGGGCGTTACAGCTTGAGGGCCAACCGTAAATGTTCCAGTTCCTCCAGGCTATGTTGCAAACTCAATGGCAACAGACTGAAGCCCTGAGACAGTCTCAGTGGCAACAGACTGAAGCCTTGAGACAGACTTTGATGACGGCTTTGGAGAGAACCACTGTCCCAGCACCAGCACCAGCACCTGTCCAACCAGTGGGCACAGTCAAAGGCTTCCGCCAGATGAACCCGAAAACCTTTAAAGGCAGCAAAACCCCAGAAGAGATCTCAGATTGGATCTCCAATACAGAAATGCTGCTAGAAGGCTCGCAACTTACCCCCGATCTATGGATGACCGCCGTAAGAGCTCAACTCTTAGGCAATGCCCATCACTGGTGGGATTCGATAGAGCGTAGCGTCAGCAAAGATTAGACTTGGGAACAATTCTTGGAATACTTCAATGCCAAGTACTTCCCTACGACAGTCCAAAATATCTTATACTCCCAGTTCCTACACCTGGAACAAGGGAACATGATTGTTGACGCCTACGATGCGGAGTTCAGCAGACTAAGTCAATTCGGTACCATCTTAATACCGAATGAGCTGGAGAAGGTCAAAAGATTCCACCACGGCCTCACCTGCGAGCTCCAGAGGTATACGACATCATAGTCAAGGATCTCCTACGAGGAGGTTCTTACAGAAGCAAGGGTGCAAGAAGCTATTGGCCGAGGAGCTAGACGCTCAAATCCAACCTTTCCGGCCAAAAACCAGCAAGGAACAGGAGGCCCTATCCGTCGTCCACAAAATCAGACGCAGCAGACGACGGGGCCCTACCAGAAGAAAGAGCTCCCGACTTGTCACTATTGTGGCAAGAAGGGGCATTTTGCTAATGACTGCAGAAAGAAGAAAGGACTCTGCCTAGTATGTGGAGCTAGCCAACATATGGCTAGGGACTGCCCGCAACGCAAAGATGCAGTACCTCAGAACGGGCAAAAATCAGGAACACCCGCCCAAAAGATGCTACCCTCCATATCAGGAGGATATCAGAAGGGAGCACCCCTGGCCACTCAGGAGAGCCAGTTCAAAGCCAGACAGCAATCCGGAGGACAAAGGCATGGGCAAGCCTTTGCTTTAGCTGCAGTTGCCGAAGAACCCGAAGGAGAAACCATCACAGATACCATTTTAGTTGCATCATTACCTGCAACTATATTATTTGATTCTGGCGCAACCCTGTCATTTATATCTAGTAATTTCGTAGCCATGCACAAACTAGTCACTTCCCCACTACCTAAGTGCTGGAAAATTCTTATTGGAGGAGGTATTGTTCCAGTTACCAACATTATTGAAACATGTTCAATAGTTGTTTGTAGTAGAGAGCTAAGAGCACGATTTCTGGTACTCCCAATGCCAAATTTCGACGTCGTCTTAGGCATGGACTGGTTAATCCAGAACAATGCTATCCTAGACTGTCGAAAAGGTAGTATCATCTTTAGACCACCAGGACACCCGGAGTTCGAATACGTACGAGGTACCATCGAGCAAGGAGTAGGCCAGACTCCTAGAGCTTACATGGCGATGGAGATAGAACCCCCAACACTCATTGCAGAATTTGAAGACGTATTCCCGGAAGAATTGCCAGGCCTACCGCCTGACAGAGAAGTAGAGTTCACTATTGAGCTGATACCCGGAGCTGCACCGGTATCCTCAAATGTGTACCGACTGGCAAAGAAGGAACTTGACGAGCTGAAGCTGCAACTGGAGGAATTGTAAATCAAGGGATTTGTTCGTCCTAGTGTATCACCCTGGGGAGCACCAGTGTTGTTTGTACCCAAGAAGGACGGAACATATCGCATGTGTATTGATTACAGAGCCCTCATCGCTTTGACAATCAAAAACAAGTACCCCTTGCCGCGAATTGATGATATGTTCGACCAACTGACGGAAGTTGTGGTATTCTCAAAAATAGACTTGAGATCAGGCTATCATCAGGTCAAAGTACGGAGAGAAGACATTCCAAAGACAGCATTCAGGACTCGCTATGGTCATTACGAGTTCCTGGTGATGCCTTTTGGATTGACTAATGCACCAGCCGTATTCATGAACCTGATGAACAGAGTCTTCCACCAATATCTGGACCAGTTCGTGGTAGTCTTCATCGATGACATCTTGGTGTATTCAAAAAGCCACGAGGAGCACGAAGAGCACTTGAGACTAGTGCTAGAGACGCTGAGACGTGAGAGCCTTTATGCTAAACTAAGCAAGTGCGAGTTCTTCCTTGATCGTGTCGCTTTTCTTGGGCACGTGATCACAGGAGAAGGCATCTCGGTGGACCCAGCAAAGATCTCATCTGTCGAGATGTGGCCAACTCCGACCAACGTTTCAGAGGTGAGAAGCTTTCTAGGACTTGTCGGATATTACCGGAGGTTCGTAGAAAACTTTGCAAGAATCGCGGAGCCAATTACCCGTCTTACCCGCAAGGATCAGGAGTTCATCTGGTCTGAGGAATGCCAGACAGCTTTCGATGAGTTGAAAAAGCGTCTGACTACTGCCCCCATCTTGACCATACCATCTGGATCCGGAGGTTTCGTAATCTATAGCGATGCATCCGGAAAAGGATTGGGTTGTGTCTTAATGCAACATGGGAAGGTTGTAGCTTATGCCTCAAGATAACTGAGGACTCATGAGAAGAATTATCCTACTCACGACTTGGAGCTTGCCGCAGTCATCTTCGCCCTGAAGCTATGGAGACATTATCTCTACGGCGAACGAGTGGAGATATTCACCGATTACAAGAGCCTGAAATATGTCTACACTCAGAAGGACCTGAACCTAAGACAAAGACGATGGCTCGAAGTGATGACGGATTTCGAGATCGATCTGCAGTACCATCCAGGAAAGGCTAATGTAGTAGCTGATGCACTAAGCAGAAGACCCTCAGCATTCTTTATGATCACCCAACCAGGTCTATTAAGAGATCTAGAAAAGTTGGAAATAAAGGTCATTATGCCAGGAATTGACGGCCAATTGTCAAACTACCAACTACAATCAACATTGGTCGAAAGAATCAAGACTGCACTGCCAACAGATGCAAGATTTCAGAGGCTTCGCCAAAGAACAGAGGCTGGAATCTAGACAGGATACCGCATACACGAAGATGGGACTCTAAGATGTGGAGAACGTCTTTATGTTCCAAATGGAGAACTTCGTGAGGAGCTGATGTCAGAAGCTCACAGCTCAACCTACTCTATACATCCAGGTGGCACAAAGATGTACAGAGATCTACGACAATACTACTGGTGGCATGGAATAAAGCGAGAGATAGCACGCTTTTTGGCTAAATGCCTGGTGTGTCAGCAAGTCAAGGCTGAACATCATAGATCAGCAGGTCTACTTCAACCCCTCCCAATATCCGAGTGGAAATGGGAACACATTACGATGGACTTTGTTACGGGCTTCCCAAGAAGTCCCAGTGGTTATAATGCTGTATGGGTGATCGTAGATAGACTCACAAAGGCTGCTCACTTCTTACCTTTCAGAGTCGGATAATCTACATAAGTCTTGGCGGACATGTACATGAAGGAGATAGTACGTCTGCATGGAGTACCAGTCAACATAGTGTCTGACAGAGATACGAGGTTTACATCTTACTTTTGGCGAAGTATGCAAGAAAGTCTTGGTACCCGCCTTAAGTTCAGCACCTCGTACCATCCGCAGACAGATGGCCAATCAGAGCGCACCATCTAGACGCTAGAAGATATGCTGAGAGCCTGCATGCTTGATTTCAGCGGATCATGGGAAGATCATTTATACCTGGTGGAGTTTTCCTACAATAATAGCTATC